>VMOF01000001.1:6833980-6847911 GCA_011764245.1 Trialeurodes vaporariorum
GCGACAAAAGCGTTGAATGCACCAGCAACTTCATTAAACTTTTATGTACGGGAGTATCAGTATAGGTTTATTAAAACTAGAGGTTCCCCTCTCTCCAAGAGAAAATAAATAGTATTGAATTTTTAGGAGGTTCCTCTCTCTCCTAAAAATTCGATACTATTTCTTTTTTCGCATGTAAATACTTTTTCGGAAGAGCGCACTCGCGCAGTGTTGATGTCTTTCGGGCCTTTCTGTAGTACAACGCTTCAGTCGATATCGAGATCGTGACGCCTCAGCATCAGCGGAGATGCAGTGGCGTAGCGTGCTATTTGGCAACGTTTTACTGTGTCCATTTAATCCGATGTAAAAGGTCGAATGCGAAGGTGTTCACGCTAACGCTGCACGTTAAGCATGCTATTTGGGGGATGCGCAGAGCGCGCCCTTGAATCGATATTTTACAAGGGTTTAATTGGACGGAATACAGCAATGCTAAATTGCAAGCATTGCCACTGCATTAATATAAGTTCTAAAGCGTATCAGGCATTCCATAAAAACTGCGTTATTCACTTTGGAACTCAGAGAGCTGAGTCACCAAACTGTGTCGATATTATTTTGTTTTAAAATTGCTAATAAATGATTACAATATATCAGGGAAAAATGTAGGTCTAGGATTTGGGCTGAAGGCAAGGGAGAGTGGGTAGAAGGAGGAGGTATAGATTCGGCTCGTGCGATTTGGCAACACTGAATTTCTTCCATTTGAATCTATTGATAAAAATCGATTGTTAAAGAGGTGAAGCTTCACTATCAAATCGATTGTTTTTCATAGAATCAAATGGAGGAAAAACATTGTTGTCAAATAGCACGAGCCGCCACTGGGAGGTGGAGGGGACCTATAGAAATGACCTTCCTCTTTCCGCTGATGTTCTGAAAAAAAAGAGAAAAACTTGATGACAATTTCGGGGATGGGGTGGGGGGGGGGGGTTTGGAAGCGCCGATGGTGCCTTCCTCTTTCCAAGAGAGAGCGAGAAAGTTAAAATTGATGAATTTGACACCTGTATCCACGAAATCCTTTGGCAGTCACCATTGTACAGAGTATCAGAAATCTGAGGAGGCGGAACAAAGGATATATATACACCCGGAGTATATATCAATGCATACATCTATTCAAGCATACCCGCGGAGTAATATAGGTACTTACGTATGTGCCGATGCGATATGCGTACACTACACCGGCCGCGAAGGGGGTTTTGGCCGGGGGTGGGGGGAGTGGAGGGGTTACCGGAGTGGTAGGCGAGGGGGCGAGAGGCTATAACCTACCTGTGCAGATGGGTTACATCTTAATTCCAAACAACTGTCCATTAAGGTGAACACGAGTTTGTGCTTAGGAAGTGGCGCCTTGCATTTTTATACTCCGCGGCTCGACCGCGGCGTGGTGTCCATCCACACGCGCGCCGCGCGGTCCAATCACACGATGCTCTCACACACACTCACACACATGTGCACTGTGTGTGTGTGTGGACGCGTGCAGGGTGTGCGTTTTGGTGACTCCTCTGTTGACTCGCGTCTCGCGAGCGGCTGGCAATATAACCTCAATCAAGGCCCCTGGTAAACTGGTCAAGTGGTCAGCCGGAGATATATGGACCGTGTCTTATGTTTATTATCCCCCGCAATTTTATACCCCCCCCCCCTTCCGTATATTCTTTTTGCTCCGTTTCTGTCGCCGCCCGTCGAATCGCTCCATCGACCTCCCCCCCCCTCCCTCCCTCCACACAAGCGAGCGTTTCCGTTTTATTTCGGGGGCATATGTATATAAGAAGCGGGTGAATTTTATTGGCCGTGACGATTCCTAAGTGTTCGGTCATAAGTAGGCTTAGAAAGGAACTTTAAAAATTAAAGCGCGGTCGCTGTAGTGAGGACCCATAAAATAGGAGCAGAGGCGTATGCAGAACTTCTCTTTTCTCACTCTGCCCGTATACGCAGATGGATTATTGGAATATTATGAAGAGAGTGAGGGGCTATCACGTAGTTTTAATCCGTTGTCTCCAACTTTTACTAACACATTCGCTTGAAGAGGTAAAATGGGAGGAGGACGAATTCCTGAATATGCATCTGAATTAGAGTGGTGCTCTACCGCATGCGAATTTTAATCGAAACTCAGGAGTTTTCTTCTGAACGAGCACTAATGTCAATTTTTATGTAAGATAATAATATACAAATAATTTAATTAGTTATTAGAAAACGTTTATTTCAGAGCTCATGTTACACAATTTTGCAGGGTCTTTTCTTCGAGTTCAAAATCCCATGTAAACGTAGAATTTTATGACGTGTGCATAAATAATTCACTTGGACTTGGACTTCAATACAAACATGGTACTTGGAACACAACATTTATAGAGCATAGTTGCCGAAAAAAACCCCGAGCACTTGAGGTAATTTTAAATAAGAAAGAAAACTCTGAAGAGCACTACCGGATTCGGAGCCTGGGTTCACGCAAGTTGCATATCCTTCCATTTGAAGGAGTTTCTCTTCGCACAAAAAGTAGTCAGTGCGCGCGTAGAGTCCCTTGATGGAAATATTGTATAGGGAGTACCGACACGAGCTCAACGAGTTGTGATTGGTCGTTGGTTTTAGGCTCTCACGAAGTCGAGCAGGAGTCGACGACATCGAAGGCTCCACACGAAGGAGTCGATTCGTTGAGGAACACACGGGAACGGACCGGAATGCCGGCAAATCCGCCTGTCCACCACTGGTCCACTGTCGAACTTAACCTTCGAATTCGTTCAGGCGATCGACTAAATCGACTCCTGTCAAAATGCATAAAGCGTCGTGTCGGTACTCCCTATACAATATTTCCATCAAGGGACTCTATGCGCGCGTTACTCACGAAGCATTGACATTCGAATCGATCTTTTTACGCAGGAACTTCACAAGAACCAAATTTTACACGAGGAGCAAAGAGCGTATTTAGATTTTGATTAAATTGGCTGGAAAAATTCCAAAAAGTTTGTAATTGACTTGTCCAGGGTTTAAGGAAACGATATTATTTTTTCCATTTTTCAGCGGCTCGTTTTGAATGCTATCGTTTCAAAATATTTTAGTTCGCGTTGACGTATGCACTTACTTTTAGTTCTTACATTGAACTTACAATTTGCCAACTTGTGCCCCCTCCCTTTTTAGAGACTAGGGGGAGCGCCCCCTTCCCTGATGTATACGCCCTTGACTTGAGTGAGGGACATAGACGGTTATAGTGATAACGTCATCCCTCGAAAAAGTTCGTTGAGCGTTCCAAACTATCTCTCTCGCACTCACATAACCCCATGTACTGCTATCTCACCTCATTGCTAAAATGGGGCTCTTTCAAACTTTTGCTACAGGGGATTTAAGAGTTGATTCTTGCATAAAAACCTGTAAAAATGACAATGAGCACTCTAAAGAATCACGAAATTCCCTCTCGGAATCGAGCTTAATGGCGGAGAGACGCAGGTATCATGAGAGATTCCTATCTAAATTGAGTCATATCTCTGTCTTTCCTTAGAGAAAGTGGCATAATAGACAGAGGAATCTCCCATGATACCTGCGTTGAACCGTCATTACGATCTTACCGTTATAGTAGTAACGTGAGTTTATTACTGAATTTTAGACTTCCATAGAGTGATTTTCGTAATTTCCGCTGGTTTTTCATCAGATTGGACTATTTATTTGCTTATAGCAAAAGTTTGCAAGAGCTCCTTGTAGAGCTCATTGTATACAGACTTTTTTTTTTTTTTTTTTTTTTTTGTGGCAAAATACTGTATGTCTGGTCTATCTGACGGATTCCACTCTAATTTTAACAAATCATTTTATTCCGCACACCCCAACATTTTTATCTTTGTCCCCAAATTATTAGAATTTCAAGTTTCAACTTACACAAAAATAAAGAGCATAAACGAGCCGAAACAAAAATCACGTGCCATTTTCGTTAGATTACTCTATGTTATTGATTTCAAACACCAATGGGAGGAGAGGAAAATTACCCGTATTCAATTTGTTAAAAAAGTAGCCTATCTTTACGCCCCTTCTAAAACTGAATAATTTATTTTACTTTCCTTCCATGTAAATTATTGTTTTTTTTTAACTTCTCTTACACTAATTTTAGATTCATTTTATTCATTTGACGACTCATGTATGCATATGACATAACTCATCCATGGCCTCCTTTCCTTACCTTTCAGTCTTGCTTTTGGGCCGGGCAAGTGAAGAAATTCAACATTTTCCTCTTTTTCCGATCCCTCCCTTCATTCATTTTCAACTCTTTTCAATCATGAGTAGATGATACCTGCTATAAGGGTCGGAGGGGGGAGGAAGCTCCCATATTTTACTATTTACACATGTTATACGTAGTAAAGTATCGGAACTTTCTGTCAACCACGTCCTCTTACTTCGTGATTTCGACTCTGTTCATAATGCAATAAGGAAGGTACGTAATACATTTTCTCATATACTTTTGGAATTAGCTTTATATACTTTAAGTACATGGTCTTCGGTGTGGAAATCACATATGCTCTTTTCCAAACGGTGTGGAAATCACACATGCCCTTTTTTCAAACGGTGTGGAAATTACACATGACCTTTTTTCAAACGGTGTGGAAATTACCTATAAAATCGAAAAAAGTGTGGAAATTACATTTCCCCACGCGAGGTTTGTCACAGCTGATTCCGACCGATGACTACTGATGAGTGTATTGTTGTGATTGTTGGTTAAACGACAACCGTTGACTTCGCACAAACACCGTCTATTAAATAATCGTTTACGGTTCCCCCCTTTATTTAGAAGCTTAATATTTTCATGAGGTTTTTCACCTTCGGCATTCGAAACAATGGTAACTTTCAGTGTATTCCCCTTTCACATTTTTCAAAATAAACCGGAAAACTCTGGCTTTCATATATCTGAGATATGGACGACGGGACGCAATGAAATAATACTTAAAAACCGAACGTTTTGAGAATTAAGGAAATGCCAAAATGGATGGGCAAATTGGGCAAATGGGGGTGGTAATCGATTACACGATTACCAAGTAATCGTAATCGTCGTTTTTTCGGAAGGTGATTCTATGGTAATCAAGGCTGATTTTTTACAAGCCACCCATCATATTAGTTGCAGAAGTATTAGATCTAATCAAAACTACCCTTGATTTAACTATTTATATGTGAAAAATGGATTTAATTACCATCCAAAGATTTGACGATTACTTACGATTCCCATTTGCCCAACTCTGCTTACAAATAGTAGTGCTTGCCTTCGAAATGAATCAAAACGGATCGGTGAGTGGTTGTTCAGCGAACAGTTATACGACTCGTTGCTAACCAACCACTTGCCGATGCATTTTTATGCATTTTGAAATGAAGCACCGCTACTTGTCAGAATCCGTCAACCTGATTCTCAAAATGCGTATGAGCTCTACTTAATTTGTTCAATTTTATTCATGTATATAAAAGCTCGTGCAAAGCTCTTCAACTGACAATACTTAATCAACAGCTTTCCTTGCATGAAAATTATAAAAAAAAAAAAAAAAAAAAAAAAAAAAAAAAAAAAAAAAAAAAAATTAAGTGAAAAATGAGAGAACCCGAAATTTTGACTGGGTAAACCCCATCTATAAGTTAAAGTCATGCTAATTGCTAAGGAGGAACGCCGCGCTGCGCCATAAGTAACAAGCGTTTTTTACGCTTTTTTTGCAACAAGGCTGCACCTGAAAAGTGAAAAGATACCGGTACATAGGTACATATACATGGATGAGACCTCCAGGAGGCACATTGCAAAAACAGCGTGAAAAACGCTTGATGTACGAGGCGTTCTTCCTCAGCATAGTATAAGATACTTCATAAGTAGGAAAAAGAAAGGGGGAAAAGGAGTTGTATTCGAACTAACCAATCTCATTAAACAAGTGATTCGAAATAAAATAAGATCTGACAATTTCAAGAAAATTTACTCAAAAATAACAAGGGGTTGTTTAAATAATTAATTTTTGAAAATAATTATCTATGTACAAAATATACACACAAGTCAAATGATAATAAATTGCTTTCTATTAAATGGGGGTGATTCTACGGCAACAGGACTTTTTGCGGATGTCGGTGAAAAAGTTTCGTCGAAACATTCGATGCGGGTACACATATAAATATTTCGGTCTACAGCAATGATTTTTTTAATTATTTTCTTGAACTATAGGAAACCTAAAGATTCATAATATTTGTCAGAGGGTTATTTTGCCACATGGAGAAACTGACAAGTGGCAGAATGACATTTCAACACTTAGAAAGCTAATTCGACGAGTCGTTAACTTCATGGTTTGTTATTGTTGAACTTTGCAGAAACCAATCGTATGTCTTTTAACAGAGTTTGTATTGAATAGGTAAAAACATTTTAATGGTTCTGTTTCAATGAAATTTCCCGATATCATCAAAAAGTCTTGTTACCGGGGACACACCAATGTAATCAACTAGATAAAATTAAAACTACCTAAAATAAAACATAAAACAAACAAAAAGTATTTAAAGTAAACAGAGAAAAACAGTCATTAAACTTTTAGCTGCATTTGAACTAATTTTGAACATCAAAAATTAAATTTAAAAAACAATATATTTGTTGGGAAGGAAAAAAAAAATCAGTGGAAACAATAAGTTTCAGTTTAAGTTTGTCATAATTTTGATTATTGGTTCAAATACGTTTACAGCTGACGTTGCTTACATGCGGATAAAAATAAATACTAGTATTATATATGAATAAAATCTTCTGATGATGACAAAATAGTCGTGGTTGAAAGCCAGGTGGGAAAATTCATCTGATGATCAAACATTCTTAAACATAAGTTGATTTGATTCGATTTCGATGATCAAAAAGTAAAATAAAAAATGTCAAAATAAACAGAGATCTACCTAATAAAAGGAAACATTGTCTAGGTATAGTACACAAGTACGGTTAAAAACTTTTTAAAATAAGAAAAATTATGAACTACTCTTTTGGATTCAATTCAAATTAAACCAGCACAGAACAAGGTAACTTTATGTGAGATACACGACATGCTTTCGCTACGTACAAACCTTAAATAAAAATACTTCAATGGAATGATATAGCGATAATGAAGGGAAAAAGAAAATTATTGGTGAGTAACAACGTTTGAAACGCACATCTTTAAAAAAAAAAAAAATGTAGCTGAACTAAAAAAAAAAAAAATACTACTACAGCTAACAAAAATTTAATGATAAGAAACGATATGTTCATTTCTTCAGTGAGGACGGAGTTTCGCGCTAGGAATTTGACTAAAAATAGTCTAGGAAATATTCGGGATTGGCCGAATATCAGTTATCACGATCGTGATTGGCCGCAGTCGAAGTGATGACGCTTGTCAAAAGATCGGCACGGGATCCGATTGGCTCCAAAGGTGGCACACTGAAACATAAAAGAGAAAAATTACCAGCTGCTATCTCCTAGAGTCCCTATATCTATGAAAGAGTCAAGACACGTGAACAGAAGTGAAGAGGAAGAAGGTGTCTGAGAAGCCTGGAGGCGCGCCTCTTGTTTACATTTTCACCCAACGATCTTCCCGCCAAAGATCATAAGGGGCGGTAGCCCCCGACCAAGTAAAAAAAAAAAAAAAGAAAGAAAAAAAAAAGTAAGAACAAGAACAGAACACAGATGCCATTACTTATACATGTATTCGTGTGTAAGTAATCTTTGTTAGGTCAACCTAACCTCCAATTCCCGTTGGCTTCACTACCTGTTTTGAAAGTAATGCGTGAATTTTATTCTGTTCTGAGCACATTTTCATCAATTTCTAATTCAAATTTCATCAGTACAAGCTGAAAATGCGGAATGTTTCCTCAAAGCTGGGCTGCAGTGAAGATGGTTCTATGAAGATGTAAATAAGAGGCTCGCATCCAGGCTTCATAGACCCCTTCTTCTTCTTCACTTTTCAGCAGCCAATCAGAGATGGAACCTCGTATGGCGAGACTCTTTCATATGTAGGGACTCTACTATCTCCCATTTAAGGTCAAAAACCTTGAAGTCGATTGGGGGGGGGGGGGTGGTTGTTACAAAATCTAATAATTTATCAATGATAGGTCTGTGCTCAATCAGATGACGCCGATACTAAAATCATCTATAACCACTGATCCGCTGTGTATCGATTAATAACGAACTTCATTGATGTGTCACATAGAGCGAAAGTTTGTAATCGATGCGCTCTAAGAAGATCTAAAGCGTCTTTTTTCGACAAAAAAACCCAGCCAACCATGATGATCCGTTTGTGACCGAGGGACGCAAAAATGCAACTTAATTTTGGACATTTTCCGGTCATCGATGGCGTCAAAATCATCGGGATCATCTGTGTTCTACCAAAAACGAGGGTTCAGATGAATCTGAATACTTTGATGCAATCGATTTCCGGGGGCCGGGCGGGGGGGGGGGGGAGGACATGGAACATTGGTTTTCAGCGGATGACGGCAGCACATCATATGTCAACGCGAATATGAGAACAGGACGATCGAGTAAGCGGGAAAATACGCTAAAATTCGATCGTGTAATCAGCGCTTGAGGTGACTGGACATGCAGTGATGACCGGGGCAGTAGTTGCTTCGTTGTTTAGTAAAGAAATTGCCAACGATAGCAATATACGGATTTGAAAATGGCCTTTATGAGTGGATTTTAATATATCTTGGTGAGTTCATAAATTTTCTTTGGCTAAAAATTTGGGGGAGAAAGTGCTCCATAAAGTTGTGGCAAAAGTGGGCAAAATACCTATTTCTCAATACCTACGTCGCATAACATTCGAAACTTTACGAACTTGCATCACAACACATCATGACAGCCCGATTAGCTGGGAAAGCTAAAACGAACGTGCACTGACACTGGAAAAAAAAATATTGCTGAAATACCAAAGTTTTGCTGAAACCCCGACCTACAAACGCATCGCTAGAATCGCAATAGTCATAATTGCTGAAATAGCAATATGAATTTAGCGAGAATCGCAAACGTTTTGTTAAACCATCAATTTCAGTTGCAAAAATTGCCACATTCTTTGCTAACCTCTAACCAAGCAATCTCATTCACGGAAATCGTAAAAGTTTTGGCAATTCAGCAAACATTTTGCTAACGTAGCTCACTATTAATCGCATAAGTTGCAAACGTTAATGTTGGCTATATTAGCAATCACTTTTGACTTGCACAAGCAAAGGTTTGTTAAGTTCACAAATCTATTAGCCAAGTCCACAAATAGGTGGGTAACTAAGGTTTGAGTTTTGATAGAACCGCAGGTCCTGTTCTGCCTGAAGATTGCTGGTTTAGCAATAAAAATCGATTTTTACAAATTAATCTAGCTAAAATTTAGCGACTCTCGTAAAATTTATATTGCTATTTCAAAATTTGTGAAAATTGCTACTTTAGCGATGCATTTGCAGGCCGGGTTTTTATCAAAACTTAGGTATTTTATTAATATTTTTTCCCCAGCGTCTAGTGGTTAGCGGTACGCCAAACAATTCTGTATTCCCTGAATAAAAATCCTGTATTCGGATGAATACATGAAAATATTTGTTTTTTTCCCGTATCCCTATACGTAACGTCAGCAGCGCCGCATTTGCACAGAACCAAATACAAAACGTTTTGAAGCATCATCTTTATCAGGGAGACCGGCGAATACCGCAAGTCTGCGCAGCACACAACGAAGATTTTGATTTTGCCTACCTCCATATTTGAAGGCGTTTTATCGGAAAGCGACTGCTCTTTTCAGACAAGGCGATAGAGAGATAGAAAGATACATTAAGGCTAGAGACTGACACTAATATTACAGTCAGTATTCGGTGGGGCACAATGATGAGATCAAAAAAAAATATATTCACAGAGCAAAGCGAATGTCGCGTCATCGCGTGCACCGCTTTAATCAGAAATGATAGTTTACAGCGAAATATTTATACACAGTTTGTGTATGATGTTTTCAGAACGCTTATAAATTTTTTTTGGCGGAGCAAAAGTTTCTTATGATTATGCTACACGAAAACGTTTATAAAATATTTAGTTTTACTAAAAAAACCATTGGAAAATGTTTCGAAAATATTTGTTACCCCCCCTCCCCCCTCATTCATCTTGTTTTTCCGTGGTGAAAGATTTTCTATCGAAATAACAGGAATTCCTTCTGAAGAAAGAATTCCTACTTTCAGAAGGAATTCCTGTACTTTCAGAAGGAATTCCTGTACTTTCAGAAGGAATTCCTGTTTTAAAACAGACGAAATTTCTGCGGTTCCAATGAAACTATCCCGTAGACTATTTGGTAACCGAAATTTTAACTGTTTCTACCTGCAAGGTCGATTTCAGCAAGAAAAAGAAGAAGAAATGAAAAGAAATATAACAAAAAGCTAACTTACTTGGGAATTTGTCGATTGAGAAGGTTAGGAGGTAACAAAAGTTGCGTTTGTGGTAAATAGTGATCATTTGCGGCATCAATATAGTGTTGTTTACAGTCTGGACTGTACATTCCTAATTTTTCTGTAAAAGATCAATAGTACTCATAATTAACAAATTTGATTGATTAAAACATACTTTCACTTATAAGAATCTGCCTTTCTTCGTCGCAGTTCAAAGGAACATGAGAGTTTCGGTGTTTGAACACGGCAGAGAGAGAGCAATCACAAATCTTAGCCTGAGTCGCTAAGCGTGCAATTTCGCCACATAGATTTTCCTTCATTTGAGCTTCACGTAAAATAATCGATATCTGTGGAAGCTGTTTTTCTTTTTTCATAGGTTTCAATACAGTAAACCCGTTGATGCCAAACTACACGCTCTGCCACTCAGTGGCGGCTCGTGCAATTTGGCAACAATGTTTTTGCTCCATTTGATTCTATGTAAAAAAATCGATTCGAAAGTGAAGCAGCGCTTCACCAGCATTCGATTATTTTACATTGAGTCAAATGGAGGACAAACGTTGTTGCCACATTGCACGAGCCGCCACTGCTGCCACTGTTTAGCCCCTTCTTATTTTGCAAACACCGAGTTCAAACGGGGAAAAAGAGATAAATGTAGATTTCTAGATTTGCTTCCAACTTATCAAGAGTCAAAAATATTACAATCTTCATCAGCTCGTGAAATATCAAAGGGAATGCAATTCGAAATAATAATATCATTTCTATTATAATAGTGCAGGGGTGCAAAATGTGCCCGATCTAGCGATCCGCGGATCGCGTGAAAGTGAGGAAATTTCTGGGAAAGTGAGGAAATTTGTCAATTTTTTTTTTTTTTTTTTTTTTTTTTTTTTTTTTTTTTTTTTTTTTTAAATAATGGCAATAAGGATTTCCCAGGAAAATAGTGTAAAAAATGGGAAATTATCGGTCATTTTGCGAACATACGGTGTTGAAATGTTAAAATAACCAAAACAAAGTCATCACTTTCAAATTTTTGTGAGGAAATTTTATAAAATCCTGTGAGGAAATAAGTCATGAATCGCGTGAAACTTCCGAAGTTTTGGAACATTTTGCACCCCTGGACTATCGTCGAGCAAGTAAGGCACATCGGCCTCACTTTGATATCGATTGTTTTTCACTGATTTAAATGGATAAAATATCGATACATCCCTGGAGACGATCCGCTTTATAAGTTAAAAATATATTTCCTATATAAGCGCCGAAAGGGGGTGCAAATGAGTCAATGCCCCTTCCTCTCCTAGGAAGTAACAAAACACTGATTTTCAAGCCAATTTTCCATGAAATGAGCTGAGCCCAGGGTTAGGTTTTCGCAAATCAAGCCCCTCCCCCCCCCGTTATTCGGGTTGAGATTATGTCTCCCCCTAACCTGGGTTTACGTCAGAAAATTTGAATTAATATGTTAGCCCATATATTGATACTCCACGCCGTACGCCGCGACCGCACCGTGGGTTCCACTTACGTAAAATGAGCATCGTAATCGTAGTTAGTACCGCAGATCAAGACACTTTTTTGTCAAACTATAAGCTGAAAACAAAAATTGGTCCATGGGAATAATAAATGGGTGAAATTTGCACAAATTAATTTAATGGTTGCACTTACTCGATGAAATTGGTATGGGGTAGTTGGGGGGGGGGGGGGTCTGAAATGTTGTATTTTTTATAAAGAAAATGATAGTACTTAGTTTTAGTTGCTGAGAACAATTTTGTGCCTCCGGTTTTTTCCTGAGTGTCCCAGTTTTGGAGACGCACGCGTGTAAAGTTGTAAACAATTGTATGCGTAGTGACGTCCCTAAGCGGAATTTCCATTTAAAACAATGTATTTTGGGCCAGAATCTCATCTCTGGAACAATGGGACTCACATTAGAAACCGAATGCATTTTTTTCTCAGTTCATCATGTACTTTTTCTTTATAAAATACACAACAATTCAGACCCTTGCAACTACCCCATTCCAACCTATTATACTCAATTAAATTGGTACTCCAACCTATTAATTGGTGCTCATTCAATAACGTTCGATAAATTAGTTTGCGCAAATTTCACTTGGTTAATACTCTGTCATACCAACTTTTTTTCTGATTACGATACATTCCAGTGCCTTTTTTCCTTAATTTTATTTTGAAGAGGCTAGTTTATGAGAAAACCCATTTTCTAAAATGCGCTCCTTTAAAGAAGTGATTAATACTTAGAAGATTGAGGTTGTCTTCAGAAATCTAAATAGTTTAAGGTTTTTCCCAGACAACTCGCGTTTCGGTATTAAATCCTACATATATAAATAGTAAACTACGATTTAGTGACTTTACCATGGATTCCTAATTTGTGCTCGTGCTTGGAAGGAACTCCTCCTGGTGACATACCAGCGCCGTGATTCTTAGGTTTCCGCTTCCTCGTCTGTATTCCGTCTTTCTTCATAGTTAAGGGTCTATTAATCTGTTGCCAAAAAAGTGTATATAAATGAACAATCCACAAGAAAGATAACAAGTTCAAAATTCATTTTTTTTTTTTTTTTTTTAATACTGTCTCATTTTTTCAACCTGCTAAGCAACGAGGTATTTAAAAAACACTCTTACCCACGAGAGGGAGGGAGGGGGTGGGGCGGGGCGGGGCGCTTCGATCCTCATTTGAACTATGAACCAAACTCTGTTTCTGAAAAGTTTTCAGTCTGTTTGAAATTATTATTCAAGCCCATGATGGTTCTGAGAACAAAAATTACTTATTCAACGTCAAAATGTAGGTTATGGGAGATTTTATTATAACAAAAAGTCGGATAGTATTTCACATTATTTTGCCAAACGAGTCCATCAAATTGACTTTCCCCCTTCCATCACAGCTTTCATCCATTATCCTCCATTGCTTTTATACATAAACTACCTGTAAGTAGTACATGCAGTTTATACGGTACATTAAGTTTGCAATTTTTTGTTTGTCATTGTTGTTTGTTTTGTTTCTTGTGTTTGTTGCTGTTTTTTTTTTTTTTTTTTTTTTTTTTTTTTTTTTTTTAGGATGAACGTCAGTAGCACAGGAGTACAGAGGAAGTTTGGAAGCAGGTAGGTCCCAAATTTTGCATAGGACTGACGAGTGATGATCCTCTCGACCGATGAATGTTGAGTATTTAAATATGGAACGTCATTTTGATGGCACCGCAGAGGCACCCATGACGGAGATGTCTTGCAGACATTTTCAAAAGCTCGGTTTGTTTGCATCCTATTTTTCAATCCTAAATTAAAGTTTTGACAGATTCACACGAAATATCGGTTTGAAATGGAGGTGGAAGTGTTTTGGAAAGCTATCTCGACACAGACATTTATGCTACTATTTTTTTCGGAGGGTTTTACGAATTGAAAAAACTAAACATTTGCCAGAAACAAGCAAAGTTTTCTCACCCAGATAGTTGCATCTAAATTCTGTAACCAGATAGCCGCTCCAAATCATTTGCATTTACACTCAAAACCAGAATAAATTTAATTAATTTCAATTTTTGATTCAAAGTTAAAAATGAATGGCAAAC